>CM028674.1:43185368-43187868 GCA_016760335.1 Gastrodia elata | reverse complement strand
ACACATATGTGTTATACTATATATGCCCACACAAACATACACACACATACACACATGACTATGTGTGTATGATAACACATACTTGTGTTTGTGTGTTATGAGTGCGTGCCTATATATATATAAGTTTGTGTTTGTATAAAAAATATATATACATACATACACATAGAGATTAATATATATATGTTGGTACATACCTAGAAATAAGTATATGTATAGATACAGAGATTAGTATAGACACACACACACGCACATATATGTCTATGCATACATTACACAAACACACACACTCATATTTATTGTTGTGATAAGACACACACAAAGTATGTATACAAATATATAGATAAACACCCAAACACACATAACCATATATTTATATATATGGGTATATACTTATCGCTTTGTGTGCGCACATGCACACGCAATCATATATACACTCATATATATGGTTGTATATATGAGTTGTGGAGTATGTATATATACCACACACGTATGTGTTATACTATATATGCCCACACAAACATACACACACATACACACATGACTATGTGTGTATGATAACACATACTTGTGTTTGTGTATTATGAGTGCGTGCCTATATATATAAGTTTGTGTTTGTATAAAAAATATATATACATACATACACATAGATATTAATGTATATATATGTGGGTACATACCTAGAAATAAGTATATGTATAGACGCAGAGATTAGTATAGACACACACATACACACACGCACATGTGTGCACACTCACAAACACACACATATCGAGATTAGTAAGACACACACACATACGCATATATACTTTGGGAGTGTGTTTATGAGTGTGTTCGTGTATATATGAGTGTGTGTGTGTGTGTATGTGTGAGTATATATACCCAACACAAACACATACACCATGGTTTTGAGTATGCACACACTCATATCTACCACACACGCACATAGATACACACACACACACACACACAAGTATGTATACCCAACACACCCCACACACACACACCCGTGTGTGTTTGCATGTGTTGGGTATACATACTCACAACCATATATAAATATATAGACACACACTTATGTATACCCAAAACATATATACACATATACACACAGACACACATTCATATATATATTAATCTCTATATGTGTTAATACACACAAATACACACAAACACACACAAACACACACAAACAAACACATAGTGAGTATGTATAGATGAACATACTCATAATCATATATATAGTGTATATCTATATATATATATATATATAAACATATGTGTGTGTGTTGTGTGTGTGTGACTATATACATATATATATGTGTGTGTGTGTGTGTGTGTTGGGTATACCACACTCACACATCACACACACACTTATATATATATATATATATATCTGTGTGTGTATGTTATTGTGAGTAACACACACATGCACATGAAGAATGTATATGAAGAATGTGTGTGTGTGTGTTTATATATTTATATATATATATATATATATATATATATTCACAAACACACACACACGCGCTCATTGAGATTAGTATATATGAGTGTGTGTATGTATATATATACATACTCACAAACACAAACACACACACTTGGAGAGTGTGACACTCATCATATATATATGTGTGTAGTACATATATATCTCTGTGCATACATAGAGATTAGTATATATGGGTATATGTACTCACAGATTTGTACACACATACATTATATATATACCATATAAATATATGGACACACACATAGATGTTAGTATATATGAGTATGTGTGTTGGGTATACATACTCTCAATCATATATATAAACCCACAACTATATATAAATATATTAACACACTCATATATACTACATACATGCATACAGACATGAATACTACATAGAGATATATACATATAGTATGAGTGCACACACACACACACACACATAGAGATTGTTATATATGAGTGTGTATGTGTGGGGGGGGGGGGGTTGGTATACATATGTGTGTGTATCTATTGGGTAAACATACTTACAACAATATATAAATATGTGTGTGTTAGTGTGTGTTTGTGTATGTGTGTGTGTGTGAGCATGCATACTCGACACACACACACACACACACACACACATATATATTTGTATACATATGAGTATGTATAAAGTTATATGAGATTATGTATAGACTTTGTATATATATGGGTATACATACTCACAACCGTGTATGTGTTATATACACACACTCATATATACTTAAAGGCACGTATGTGTGTGTGTAAATATATAGACACACACACACACACACTCATATATATATAAACACACACATATATATATATATATATACGTATATATATTTGTGTGCATACGTGTGTGTGACTACTATGGGTGTGAGTAAATATGAGTGTGTGTGTGTGTGTGTGTGTGTGTATAAATATATATATGAGTATGTGCGTGTGTGTGTCTATATATATGTGTGTGTGTGTGTGTGTGTGTGTGTGTGTGTTTGTGTGTGTGTTGGG
>CM028674.1:43172868-43177868 GCA_016760335.1 Gastrodia elata | reverse complement strand
TGTATATATATATTTATATACTATTCTAAGTATGTATACCCAACACACACACATAGTGTGTGTTATATATGTATGTGTATGTGTGTGTGTCTATATATATATATGAGTATGTATACCCAACACACGCATACACTCACATACACACAAATATAAAGATTAGTATATACATGTCTATGTGTGTATATATATATATGTACTATGTTTTATATACACATGTGTATTTGTGTGTGTGTTTACTTATCTCTTTATATATGTATATACATCTGTGTGTGTATGTGTGTGTGTTGGGTATATAACATATACGTTTATATATCTATATATATACACACCATGTGTTATATGCAGAGAGTGTGTGTGTATGATAATACACGTGTGTGTATGATAATACACACACACACACAAACACACACATATAGACACTCACTCATATACTCACACACACACACACATATACACAAACACACACGCATAGACATACACACACACACATATATAAATATATAGATACACTCTTAGTGTGTGTTTGGTATACACTCATATATACATATACACACATACACACACACACACACACATATAAATATCTAGATACACTCATAGTGTGCTCGGTATACACACTCATATATACTAATATCTATGTGTTTGTGAGTGTGTTTGTGTGTGTGTCTATATGTATATGTATGTGTACACATGCACACACACATACACTCATATATAATAATATCCATGTGTGTGTGTGTGTGCGCGCATGCACTTATATATACATATATACTATTCTCTGGATATGAGTATGTATACCCAACACAACATACATACACATAAAAATTAGTATATATGAGTTTGTGTGTGTGTAAATAGACATACTCACACACACACATAGAGATTAATATATATGAGTGTGTATTATATACATACTCACACACACACACACATAGAGTATATATTTACCCAACACACACACACAGTATATTTCTGTGTGTGTGAGTATGTATGCCCAACTTATGCACACATGTGTGTGTGTGTGTTGGGTATATATAAAATATATACAGTCTTTGTATACCCAACGCACACGCACACATATGTATATATTATACGTATCTATGTATAGATGCATATATATAGAAACACACATATACTAATATATACACAATATATGGTTGTGAGTATGTACATGTATATAACACATACGTGTGTGTTGGGTATACATACATTACATACATATATATATATATATATATATATACGAATTGTGTATGAACATACACACATATAATGTGGGTGGGTGGGTGTGTGTGTTCACCACATACTCTTGCACATAGAGATTTATATAAATATATAGACACTCACATATATAAATATATAGATACACACACACTCATATATAGTCACATATACATACATACATATATAGAGTATGTTATATATACATGTCCACACACACACACACACACATATGTCTATATCTACATATGTGTGTGTCTGTGTGTTGACATGTATATATAATACACTCTATATACACATATGTGTGTGTGTGTGTTGACATGTATAAAACACACTTTAATTATACATATATGTGTGTGTGTGTATATGTGTGAGTACACTCATAAAAATAGAGCACATTACACACACACACAAAGAGATTAGTATATAAGAGTGTGTGTATATATGTACATATATATATATATATATATATACATATATACAATTGTGAGTATCTATATATATATATAAACACTCATATATACTAATCTCTATGTATGTGTGTGTGTGTGTGAGTACCAACACACAAACACGAGATAAGTATATATGAGTATGTGTGCGCATGTGTGTGTGTGTATACATAGAGATTAGTAAATACTAATCTCCATGTATGTGTGTGTGACACACAAACACACAGACACATAAACTCACACACACACACACACACACACACACACACACACACACACACACATATATATATATATATATATATATATATATATATATATATATATATATATATATATATATATATATGTTTGTGTTTGTGTTTATGTGTGACACAAACTATTGGGAATACCATACACACACACATAAACACACACATGGAGATAAATATATATGAGTGTATGTGTTGTATTAGTATATATAGAGACACACACACATAACTCACAGACACACACAACACACATATATATATGAGTGTGTGTGTATTGGGTCAACACAATATACATATATATATATATATATATATATATATATATATTCTATGTATGTGTGTGTGTGTGGGGGAGTTAGGTATACACACACACACATAATTAGTAACAGACAACCCTATACAAACACACACACACATGCACACACACTCATGTACACACACACATACACACACAGAGACACACAATTAGTAACAGACAACCCTATACAAATATGCACACACACTCATGTACACACACACACACACACTCATGTACATACACACACACACACCTACACACGCACATGTGTGTGTGTGCTCATATATACACACTCATATATAGACACACGCACACACACTCATACACACATACAAACACACACAACACACACATCACAACCGTATATATGTGTGTGTACACGTGTGTCTATATATTCATATATATTAATCTCTATATATGTATGTGTATAAATAAATAGACACAAATATGTAGGTGTTATCACACACAAATAGATATATGTAATACATACGTGTGTTTGTATATATGAAATACACATACACATACACAAAAACATACACACACTTGCACACACACATATACACACATACACACACTCAACTCACACACACACACACACAAACAGTATATATGAGTGTGTGTGTGTGTGTATGTGTGTCTTGTGGGTATATATTGTCAGATAGAGATTTGTGTGTCTATATATTATGATTAGTATGTGTGCATATTTGTGTGTTTGTTTTTATGTGTACACACACACACACACATTGTGTGTGTATTTATATATAGTTGTGAGTATGTATACCCAACACACACACACACACATAGATTAGTATATATGAGTGTGGTGTGTGTGTGTGTGTGTCTAATTTATATATATATATATATATATATATATATATATATATATATATATATATATATATGAGTTTGTGTGTGTGCATATACATACTCACACACACACACACACACATAGACATATATATAGACAAACACACTCATACATACTCATTATTGTACATAAATATATAGACACTCTTATGTGTATGGTGTGTGTGTATGTGTGTTTGTATACCTGTGTGTTTGTGTGTGTCACAAACAGAGTGTGTATATTTGTGTGTGTGTGTGTATGTATTACCCAAACATGTGAGAGTGTGTGTGTATGTTTGTATATATATATATATTTATATGCGGTGTGTGTGTGTGTCTATGTGCGCCTACATATATATATAACACATATGTCACACACATTTAGAGATTAGTATATATGTGTGTGTGTGTGCGTGGTTGGATGTGTATTTATATCTACAGTTATGAGTATTTATATAAACACCACACACAAACATACACACTTATAGAGATAAATATATATGAGTGTGTGCGTGTGTGTGTGGCACACACAGAGACGCATACACATAGAAATAAATATATATAAATCTACACACATTAAAATAAGACACACACACATATAGAGATTAGTATATATTTGTGTGTGTGTGTGCATATGTGTGTCTATAAATTTGTGTGTAGGCACAAACAGATACACACATACACACACATGAAGATAATTAAATTAGTATATATGGGTATGTGTGTGTGTGTGTCTACTTACATGTACACTTATACGTAGACATACTCACACTCACACATGCTTATGAGTATGTGCCTATATATATAGGTACACATTCACACAGACATAGAGAATATAAACACATACACAAACACACACACATATTAAGATAAGTATATATATATATATATGTGTGTGTGTGTGTGTGTGTGTGTGACCCAACCATATATAGAGATTAGTATATATGAGATTAGTATATATGTGTTGAGTATAAATACTCAGAACCATATATAAATATATAAACACACACACAATCGTATATATATAAGTATACCCAACACACATTTGTCTTTATCTGTGTTGGGAATACCTACTCACCCAACACTATTACACACACCACACAAACACATACAGACAAACACACACACACAGACTCATATATAATAATCTCTAAGTGTGTATATGTGAGTGTGTTTGTTATGTGTTTGGCATATATATATATATATATATATATATATATATATATATATATATATATATATATATATATATATATATATCTGTGTGTGTATGATGATTAGTATATATGAGTGTGTGTGTGTGTATATATGCATACAGACACACACAAATATATAGAGAATGTATTGTGTGTGTGTGTGCATGTATATAGTATATATGAGTGTGTCTAGATATTTATATACAGTTGTGAATATATACATATCTCTATGTAATGTGTGTCTATATCACTACCATATATATATATATATATATATATAGACACATACACACAAACACGCACTTATGGAGCTCAACACACACACATATATACACAGAGAATGTATTGTGTGTGTGTGTGTGTATTGGGTATACAAACCCAACATATATAATTGTGTGTGTGTATGTGTGTACAGGCACAACACACACATACACACACAATTACACACACATAGATATTAGTATATATGTGTGTATATATATTTATATAAGTGTGTATACTTACAATATACCCGATGCACACACACACATAGATATTAGTGTATATGAGTGTGTGTGTGTGTGTGACACAAATACACACACACACACACACACACTCATATATACTATTCTCTATGTGTGAGTGTATATATATATATATATATGTATATAAATATACATACACGCGTGTACACACTCAAGCATAACGAACACACAAACACACACACATAGAGATAAGTATATACGAGTGTGTGTGTGTG
>CM028674.1:43160368-43165368 GCA_016760335.1 Gastrodia elata | reverse complement strand
GTGTATTTGTGTACGAGGGTGTATACACACACACACATACAAACACACAAATACACACACATAGAGATTAGTATATATAAGTGTGTTTGTGTGTGTCTGTGTGTGTGTTTATATATAAATATACGGTGTGTGTGTGTCACACACATGGAGCAACAGTATATATGAGTGTGAGTGTGCATGTGCGCACTAGAGATTAGTATATATGTGTATACACACACACAACACACACACATAGAAACATATAAGTGTGCGTGTGACAATATATAAATGTATAGAGATTTGTACAAATACACACACACACACACACATTGTGTGTGTGTTTGTTATGTGATAATCGTATATTTATCCACACAACAGCACACACACACACCACACACATACATACACACACTCTCATATAATATACATACACACACACACACACGATTGTGAGTATCACTCAAACACACACACATTCATATATGTATGTTAGTGTGTGTGTGTGTGTTGTGAGTATGTATACCCAAGTCAAGCTATGAGTGTGTGTGCATATACTAATCTCTATGTGTATACCCAATGTACAAGCACACACACACACACACACACACACATACACACTCTCACACTCATGTATACTAATCTCTTTATTGTGTGTGCGTGTGTATACCCAACACACATACTCATATATACTTATGTGTATGTGTTGGGTACATTGAGATTATTATATATGAGTGTTTATGTATATGAGTGTATGTGTTGTGTATTGGGTATATACACACACATAAACTATCCAATACAAACACACACATACACACACATACACACACATAATATAGAGATTAGTATATATGAGTGTGTGAGTATGTATACCCAACACTTTTTATGTGGGTGTATGTGTTATTTCTATTTATGTGTGTGTCTATGAGTTTGTGTGTGTGTGGTGTATGTGTGTCTATCACAACCGTACATATATATATATATATATATATATATATATATATATATGTTATCACAACTGTTTTATACTTACATAGACACACACATCTCCATGTGTGTGTGTGTGAGAGAGAGAGATTAGTATACTTATCTAGTGTGTATATATAGACATATGTGTTACCAAACACACATGTATACATGCCTATATATACTCTCTATATTATTTGCATTGGGTATAAAGATTAGTATATATGAGTGTGTGTTTTGTGTGTGTGTGTGCTAGGTATATAGACAAATACACACACACACATATACTCAAATATATATATAAATAAATAAATATATATATATATATATATATATATACACACACACACATGTGTGTGTATTTGTGTATATACATGTAAGCATATACACTCATTTAGACGCATATACACACATACACACACATATTCATATGTGTGTGTGTCATTATGTATATACATACACACACAAACACTCATGTGTGTGTGTGTTGGGTACACACACATGTTTTGTATGTGTGTGTGTGACTGTAAATAAATATATAGAGATTAATATAGACACATACACACTCATCGTGTGTGTGTGTGTGTCTTAATGTTTGTGTGTTTGTGTGTGTGACAACTGTATATATACCCATACAATAGCACACACACAAACACACATACATACTCATACAATATACATACACACACACACACTCATATATGTACGTATGTGTGTGTGTTGTGAGTTTGTATACCTAAGTCATGCTATGTGTCTGTTGTGAGTTTGTATACCTAAGTCATGCTATGAGTGTGTGTATATACTAATCTTTATGTGTATACCAAATATACAAGCACACAAACACACACACACTCAGACACACTCACACACTCATACATACTAATCTCTATATTGTGTGTGTGTGTGTGTTTGTATTGGGTAGTTTGTGCGTGTGTGCACCCAATACACACACTCATATATACTTATATGTGTGTGTGTTGGGTACACAGAGATTATTATATATGAGTGTTTGTGTGTGTGTGTGTTTTAATATTAGGTAGTTTGTGTGTGTGTGCACCCAATACACACACTCATTTATATTTATATGTGTGTGTGTGTGTTGGGTACATAGAGATTATTATATATGAGTGTTTGTGTGTGTGTGTATGTGTTGTGTATTGGGTATACATACACACACAAACTACCAAACACAGACATACACACACACAACATAGAGATTAGTATATATGAGTGTGTGAGTATGCATACCCAACACATTTTTATATGTGTGTATGTGTTATCTCTATTTATGTGTGTCTGTGAGTTTGTGTGTGTATGTGTGTGTGTTGTGTGAGTGTGTGTCTATCACAACTGTATTTTTATATAATACATAGACATATGTGTTGTCACAACCATTATATACTTATATAGACACACACATCTATAACACATATATATAAGTATTTATGAGTGTATTATACCAGGAGAAATCCAGATACACACACACACAAATACACACACACACACACACACACACACACACACACACACACACACACACATATATATATATATATATATATTGTTGTGAGTATGTATACACACACACTCATATATACTAATCTTTAACGTACAAACACACACACACATTGAGATACACACACACACACACACATAGAGATTACACATAACACAAGACAATATATACACAACACACACTTATATATACTTATCTCTGTGTGTGTGTATGTGTGTGCAGACTTACATGTGTATAACACACTCAACTATATCTACATGTTTATATAGTCAAAAACACACATATAGATAAGTATATAGACTCACACACACGCAATACCTAACACATGGAGATAAGTATATATGATAACACATATACAATTGTGAGTGTGTGTGCACGTGTATATATACCCAATACACCCACACACACACACCAGAAGTATGTATATATAAGTGTGTGCATGTATGTGTACACACACATAAGTTTTATTGAGATTAGTATGTGCGTGTGTGTGCGTGTGTGCACCTTGAGTGGGTATATATGAGTATGTGTGTGAGTGTGTATACATACATGTGATACACACACACGTGGAGAGAAGTACATATAAGAGTGTGTGTTTTGTGTGTGTGTGTGTGTGTCTATATATTTATCTTTATGTGTGTGCACACAAACACACACATATATAGACACTCACAGATACACGCACCATTCATAAATATATAGACACACCCACACACACATACACACACAGTCATATAACTAATCTCTATTTGCGAGTGTTTATGTCACACACATAGAGATTAGTGTTGTTTGACACTCACATACATACTCATAGAGAGTGTGTGTGTGTGGGTGTGTTGTGTATACACATTTTTTATATGTGTGTGTGTGTGTCTGTGTGTGTGTGTGTGTATGTGTTGGGTTATCACACACACACACACACTCATATATATACATATACTTATCTCTATGTGTGTGTTTGTGTCTATATATAAATCACACACCCATTATATGTTTGAGTTCACCCACACACACACACTCATATATTCAAACACACTAACACGCACACTCACATAAATATATATGTTCTTACATAGATAAGTATAAGTGTGTGTTGGGTGTTAGTATATATGAGTGTGTGTGTTAGTATATATGAGTATGTATACCAAACACAAAGGGAGATTAGTATATATATACCCAACACACACACATATATTTTGGCACTCACACACATAGAGAGACACACACACACAAATATATATTTATATAAATGTGTGTATAACATAAAGATAAGTATGCACTATATATATATATATATATATATATATATATATATATATATATATGTATGTGTGTGTGTGTGTATGTGTGTGTGTGTGTATGTGTGTGTGTGCGCACAAATATATGTATATATATATATAATTATATAATACATACCTGTGTGCATCTATATATTTATATATGATTGTGAGTATGTATGCCCAACACACACACTCACACACACATATGTGTTACACACACTCATATATACTGATCTTTATATGTGTTTGTTGGTATACACACTCACAATCATATATAAGTATATAGACACACACACTTAAACACACACACATATACACACAAACACACACATATAGAGATCAGTATATATGAGTGTGTGTATGTGTGTATATGTATGTGTTGGGTGTATATAAAGACACACACAAATTGAGATTAGTTTATATGAGTGTGTGTTTGTGTGTGTGTGATAACACATACGTGTGTTTGTCTATACATTTATATACGATTGCGAGTATGTATACCCAACACATACACACACAACTATATATAAATATATAGACACACATACAGATTAGTTTATATCAGTGTGTCTGTGTGTATGTTGGGTATATATAGCGTATATAAATATATAGGTATGGATGTATATACATAATCGCATCCAGAAAAATATTGGTATATATGTGTGTGTATGTGTGTGTGCTTATATATATATATATATATATATATACATGTGTGTTGGGTATACATACTCACAACCATATAAAATATGGACACACACACACACAGAAGAATAGTATGTGATTGTGTGTGTGCGTTTATAAATATAGACACAACACATGTGTGTGTATTGGGTATATATATATATATATATATATATATATTTGGGTGTGAGTGATAACACATACGTGTTTATGTGTGTGTTTGTGTATATATATATATACATATATATATATATATATATATATATATATATATATATATATATATATGATTGTAAGTATGTATATCCAACACACTCATATATACTTATCTCTATTTGTGTGTGTGTGTGTGTGTGTGTCTCTACATACACACAAACACATACACACATACACTCCTATATATATATATATATATATATATATATATATATATATATATATATATATATATATATATATATATCTATATATATATATATATATAAATATATACATATATTTATACTTATTTATCTGTGTGTGTGTCTATCAAAATAAGATAATATACATAGACATAGACATGCACATACTCATATATACTT
>CM028674.1:43142868-43155368 GCA_016760335.1 Gastrodia elata | reverse complement strand
AGATGATTAGATCACGCAACACATACAACGGTGCATTTGTGTATGCATACCCTACACACACACATACACAAAGGCACGCACACACACACACATATATCAATATTTGCGTGGTTGCAACTTTGTATACACATCCATATCTCTATATTTATATACAGTATGTATTCCCAACATACACACACACACACTCATATATATATTAATTTATATGTGTGTCTAAATATTTATATATTGTTATATATATATATATATATATGTGTTGAGTATACATACTCACAACCATATATAAATGTATAAATAGACACGTTTGTGTCATCACACACACACAAACACACGCTTATATATATTAATTTTAATTTGTGTGTGTCTATATATACACACCCAACACATACACAAACACACACACACTCATATACACTAATCTCAATATGTGTGTGTTTGTGTGTGTATGTGTGCGTATGTATATACCTATATATAATTGTCAATATACCAACACACACTCATATGTCTACCAACACACTTACTCATATGTCTACCAACACACACACACATAGAGATCAGTATACATGAGTATGTGTAACACATATGTGTGTGTTTATATATGTGTGTGTGAGTGTGCGTGTGTGTGTGTATGTGTCTGTGTGTTGGGCATACATACTCACAACCATATATAAATATATAGAAACACATACGTATGTGTTATATAATTACATATAAATTTGCGCACATATATATATACATATATATATATATATATATTATAAATATATATAATAATCTCAATATATATATATATATATATATATATATATACGGTTGTGTTGGGTATACATATGTGGGTATATATATATCTCTGTGTGTGTATGATAATTGACATAAATACACACACAAACACATACACAAACAAACACACAGATATATATATATATATATATATATATATATATATATATATTAGTATATTTGAGTGTGTATGTGTGCGAGTTGTGAGTATGTATAGATTTTATATACATATTGCATAGAGATAAGTATATATGGGTGTGTGTGTATGTTTACATATATTATCTTACTTTGATGCACACACACACACTGATAAATAAGTATATATATATATATATATATATATATATATAACTTACATATGTGTGTGTGCGTACATGCATACAGACACACACAAATATATAGAGAATATATTGTGTGTGTGTGTGTGCATGTATATAGTATATATGAGTGTGTCTAGATATTTATATACAATTATGAATATATACATATCTCCATATAATGTGTGTCTATATCACTACCATATATATATATAGACACATACACACACACACACACTCATGGAGCTCAACACACACACACATATATATATAGAGAATGTATTGTGTGTGTGTGTATTGGGTATACATACCCAACATATATAATAGTGTGTGTGTATGTGTGTACGGCACAACACACACATACACACACAATTACACACACATAGAGATTAGTATATATGTGTGTATATATATTTTTATAAGTGTGTATACTTACAATATACCCGACACACACACACATAGATATTAATGTATATGAGTGTGTGTGTGTGTGTGTGTGACACAAATACACACACACACACACACACACACTCATATATACTATTCTCTATTTGTGAGTGTATATATATATATATATAAATATACATACACGCGTGTACACACTCAAGCATACCCAACACATACACACACACACACATAGAGATAAGTATATACGAGTGTATGTGTTATGTGTCTATATATACATGTACATACTCACAACCATATATAAAATATATAGACATATACACACTCATATATATATTTTGTATATACGGTTATATGTTGTATACTCTTTCTATAATAATCTCTATGTTTGTGTTTGTGTGTGTGTGTGTGTGTATGTATGCCTAACACACACATACACCTATACACAGTATATATATATATATATATATATACTAAGCATGTGTATGTGTCTGTATGTGTGTTTTGTATACACACACACATAATGAGTAACAGAATCTTATACAAACACACACACACACACACACACTCATGTACACATACACACATATGTGTGTTTGTGCTTATATATACACACTCATTTATAGATACACACACTCCCTCATACATACACAGAAATACACACAACACACACACATCACCACCATATGTGTGTGTGTGTGTGTGTCTTTAAATTTATATATACAAATCTCTATGTGTGTGTGTATGTGTGTGTGCGTGTTGAGTGTCACAAATACGCACAAATCACACAAACACACACACATAGAGATATGTGTGAGTATAAAAATAAATACGCACACGTATGTATTATCACACACACACAAATAAATATAACACATACATGTGTCTGTATATATGAGACACACACACAGACATGCACACACACTCAACACAAACGCACATAGTATATGTGTGCACGTGTGTGTGTGTGCATTGTGGGTATACATTGTCATATAGAGCTTTGTGTATCTATATATTATGATTAGTATGTGTGTGTGTTTGTGTGTGTGTGTGTGTGTGTCACACACACACACACACACACAATACACAAACACCCACCCACACACACACATAAATATATATTTATATATATATCAGTGTGTATACTCACAATTGTATGTTGGATACACACACACACACACTGATGTGCGTGTACATATATATATATATATATATATATATATATATATATATATTACCCATAACACACACACTCAAATTGTATGTGTCATATACACAGAGTATATATACCCAACATATGTGTGTGCGCTTGTGTGTGTACTTGTGTGTGTGTGTCTGTGTGTGTGCTTGTGTGTGTACTTGTGTGTGTGTGTGTGTGTTTGTGCGTGTGTCTCTGTGTGTGTGTGTGCACACACACCGTATATAAATATATAAACACACAGATCCACAAACACACACAATTATTTATGAGTATGTATACCCATATCACACACACGCACACACACACTCATATATACTAATCTCTGTATGTGTGTGTGTATGTCTGTGTGTGTGTGTGCACACACTATATATAAATACATAAACACACACATCCATAAACACACACACTAATAATTTTGAGTATGTCTACTCATATCACACACACACACACACACACACATATACTAGTCTCTATATGTGTGTGTGTATATATACGGTTGTGTGTATTATCTAGTGTGTGTGTGTGTCTATATATTTGTTGGGAGTATGTATACCCAACACAAACCCACATGTGTGTGTATACATGTATATAATATGCGTGTGTGTCTGTATATATATATATATCTGTGTGTGTACGATAACACATACATAAGTATGAGTATCTATACCCGACACACATACACACACACGTGTATACATGTATATAAAATGTGTGTGTGTCAATATATAGACATAGGCATATATACATACATGCACACACACACACATAGAGATAAGTATATATGAGTATATGTGTGTATTAGATATACATACTCACATTAATATATATATATATATAAACATACACACACACACACACACACACACTCATATATACTAATATCTATATTTGTGGGTGTGTGTGTGCACAGACACACATAAACACACAAATACACACACAAATACCACACAAAGAGAATAGTATGTATGAGTATGTGTGTGTGTGTGTGTGTGGATATAGACACACTCATGTGTTGGGTATACATACTCACAATCATATATATATATATATATATATATATATATATATATATATGAGTGTGTGAGATTAGTATATATAGACATATTTCTATGTGTGTACAAATACACATATATAGAGATTACACACACATAGAGGTTAGTATATATGAGTGGTATATGGTGTTGTGTGTGTGTGTGTGTGTTGGGTTCACGGTGTGTGTGAGTATGTATACCCAATACACACACGCAGACGCACACCACACACACAGTTATATATACTTATATCTATGTGTGTGTTTGTGTGTGTGTGTGTGTATATTTATATGATCACACACTGTATACACATACACATATAGACACACACACACACACATATATATATATCTATATATACTAATCACACACACACATGGAGATATAGATGTGTAAATATACTCATAACACGTATATATATGAGTATGTATATATATATATATGAGTGTGAATGTGTGTGTATTTGTATGTATACCCAATACTCTCTGTATATAACACATACAGTGTGTATATATATAGACATACAAACGCGCACACACACACATACATGCACACTTATATATATGTATGCGTGTGTGTGTGTTAGGTATACATACTGTATTGGGTTGGGTATACATACTCAAAACTATATATATATAGACACACATATGTATATATATACTATCTGTGCATGTGTGCATGGGATACCTAACACACACACACATACATAGAGATTAGAATATAACACATACGTTACCCATATATGTACACACACATAGATGCATATTTATATACTCACAACCATAAATAAGCATATATGGGTATGGTTGCACCATATGTCTGTTATATACGTACTAATCTCTATGTGTTGGGTATATACATACACACTCACACACACATACACACACATACACACACATACGGAGATTAGTATATATGAGTGTGTGTGAGTATGTGCTGGGTATATAGATAGAGAATACACACACACACACGCTCATATATATTGATCTCTATATGTTTTATACATATATAGACACATACACGTATGTATTATATGACACACGCACAGTATATATTGACACACACACACAGAATATATACTAATGTATACTCAACACACACACACAGTAAGTATATATGAGTTTGTGTTTGTGTGCATATGTGTGTGTGTGTGTTTATTATACACACACACACACATGCACACACACACACTGTATGTATATACTCACACACACAAACACACACATACATAGAGATAAGTATATATGATTGTGTATATGTGTTTTGGGTTTAAGTACTTAGATAGACATGCACCCACACACATACATATATATTATGTGTGTGCCTATGAGTGTAACACATACACACTCATACACACACACACACACAAAGTTAATCTCAATATATGAGTGTGTATACCCAATATATAGAGACTATGTATGTGTGACACATAAATACATACACTCATATATAGACAAACACACACATACACACTTCATATATACATATATACTTATATGTGTGTGTGTATTTGTGTGAATGTGTATACCCAACACACACACACACACACTCATATATGCTATACACTAATATATATATATATATATATATATATATATATATATATAATATATATATATATATATGGGTGTATGTGTTATATATATATATGAGTGTATGTGTGTATTGGATATACATACAACAATATACACATATAAATATATACACACACACACACACTCACACACATACACACACACATACACACACACACACACATACTCACAACAATATACATATATAAACATACACACACACACACACACACTCATATATACTAATATCTATATTTGTGGGTGTGTGTGTGTGCACACAGATACACACATAAACACACAAATACACACACAAAGAGATTAGTATATATGAGTGTGTGTGTGTATGTGTGGACACACACATACTCATGTGTTGGATATACATACTCATAATCATATATATATATATATATATATATATGAGTGTGTGAGATTAGTATATATAGACATATTTCTGTGTGTGTATAATTATACATATATAGAGATAAGTATATATGATTACACACACATAGAGGTTAGTATATATGAGTGTGTGTGTGGTGTTGTGTGTGTGTGTGTGTTGGGTTTACGGTGTGTGAGAGTATGTATACCCAATACACACATGCACACGCACACCACACACACAGTTATATATACTTATCTCTATATGTGTGTTTGTGTGTGTGTGTATATATATTTATATGATCACACACTGTATACACATACACACATAGACACACACACACACACACACACACATACACACACACACACACAGATATATATATATATACACTAATCTCACACACACATGGAGATGTGGATGTGTAAATATACTCATAACATGTATATATATGAGTATGTATATATATATGAGTGTGAGCGTGTGAGTATGTATACCCAATACTTTCAGTATATAACACATATGGTGTGTATATATATAGACATACACATGCACGCACACACACATACATGCACACTTAAATATATGTATGTGTGTGTGTTGGGTATACATACTGTATTGGGTTGGGTATACATACTCACAACCGTATACATATAGACACACATGTGTATATATATACTATATGTGCATGTGTGTGTAGGATACCTAACACACACACACACATAGAGATTAGAATATAACACATACATTACCCAAATATGTACACACACATAAATGCATATATATATATATATATATATATATATATATATATATATACTCATAACCATATATAAGTATATATGGGTATACGGTTGCACCATATGTCTGTTATATATGTACGTGTGTCTATATATACATATATGGATGTGTAATAAACATTCCCACATGCACACACACACACACACACACACACACACACACATATATATATATATATATATATATATACCCAACTCACACACACACATGCACGTACTCGTATATTTGTGTGTGCGTGTGTGTTGGATATACATATACTTATCAGTATACAAATATCTGAGTGTGTGAGTGTATGGGTTGTGATTATATATATATATATATATATTTATGTGTGTGTGTATGTATATCCAACACACACACAATCATTTATAGTTATGTCTATGTGTGTGTGTGTGTATATAAATATATAGACACACACAAACACACACATATATACTTATCTCCAAGTGTGAGTGTTTGTAATTATATGAATGTGTGTATATATATGTGTATGTATATAACACGTATGTGTGTGCATGCGTGTCTATATATTTATATAGACACACACACACATATATATAGAGATAAATATATATATGAGTATGTATGTATCTATATATATATATATATATATATACACACACACACAACACACAAACACACATGTGTGTGTGTGTCTGTGTGTGTCTATATATATATATACCCAAGATGCACAGATATACTTATCTCCATGTGTGAGTATTTGTGATTCTATGAGTGTGTGTGTGTATATATATATACATGTTTATAACGCATACGTGTGTACATCTATATATTTATATAAACACACACACACACATATAGATAAAATATATATGAGTCTGTGTCTATATATATATATATATATACCCGATACATACACACACACATGTGTATGTTTATATATATACCCAATAGACACAAATATATGTATTTCTATGTGTAAGTGTTTGTGATTATATTAGTGTCTGTGTATACATATACACCAATATATAACACATATTTGTATATATCTATATATTTAAATTGAAATACACACACGCACATATAGAAAAGTAGATACAAGTGTGTGTGTGTCTATACACACACACACACACACACACACACACACATATATATATATATATATATATATATCTATATATAAGGATGTGCAATGCATACACACACACACACACACTTGTATACTAATATATATATATATATATATATATATATATATATATACTTATCTCTATATGTGTGTGTTTGTGTTTTGAGTATACATACTCATTATATGTATATCTATGTGTGTGTGTGTGTCTATATATATATATATATATATATATATACTAATCTCTGTGTGTGTTATACTTTGGTTAACATACTTATCTAGATACACACATATAGAGATTAGTATATATGAGTGTGTGTGGGTTGGGTATATAATATATATATTAATCCTATGTGTATACTATATCACAATATGATATATATGAATATACAACACATATAAACTAATCTCTTTGTGTGTTATACTTGGGTATACATACTTATATAGACTCACACAGATAGAACTTAGTATATATGTGCTATATATTCATATACATACAATTTGAGTATATACATACTCACACTCATATTTAATTTACACACACATATTGGCTATACAATACATATACAAATCTCTATGAATGTGTTATATATATATATATATATACACACACACATATAGATATAAATATAGATACATGTGAGTATGTACACCCAACACACACACAAACTCACACACATAGAGATAAGAATATATATATATATATATATATATATATATATATATATATATATATATTAGTATACGTGTGTGCATATACCTAAAATACACACACCAATCACTCACACACACATGGAGATTAGTATATATGAGTATGTATACCCAACACACACATATTTTATACGTGTTTGTGCGTGTATGTGTGTATATATATATATATTTGTATCTATATATTTATATACAATTATGAGTATGTATACCCAATATACACATACACACACACACACACACTCATATATGAGGGTGTGTGCGTTGAGTATACAATATATATACTAATCTCTATATATATGTTGTGTTACACATATGATGTATATGAATATATTTGTGTGTTGTGTGTGTTACACATCCATATATATATGTGTGTGTGTGTGTATGTGTGTTACATAATCATATATATATATATATATATATACACACCCACACTCATATATACTTATATTTATGTGTATGTGTGTGTCTATATAAATAAATAAATACACACACACGTAAGTGTTATATACATGTAGACATATATATATATATATATATATATATATATATATATATATATATATATGCACATATATATATATGCACAAACACACATACATAAAGGCTAGTATGTGTGTGTGTGTGTGTAAGTATGTTTGTTTGTGTGCGTGTGTATATGCATGTATGTGGGTGTGTGTGTATGTGTGTTACGCATCCAAATTTATATATATAGACACACACACTCATATATACTTATATCTATATTTGTGTGTGTGTATGTCTATATATATATAGACACACACACACACACACACACACACACACACACACACACACATATATATATATATATATATATATCACATACACACACATATATACACACAAATAGACATACATAAAGATTAGTATATATGAGTGTGTGCGTGTGCGTGTATAAGATATATATATTTATATACATGCACACACACACACACACACACAAGCACACACATATAGAGATAAGTGTATATATAGATGTGTGTGTGTGTATATGTGTGTGTGTATCTATATATATAGACACACATAAATACAAACATTCACACACACATAAAGATTAGTATATATGAGCGTGTGTGTATGTGTACACATATACACACACACACTCATATAAATATACAGACACATATACTCATACATACTTCTCCATGTGTGTTATATAAATAACACACACACACACACGTGAAAATAAGTATATATGAATGTATGTGTCTATATATATATATATATATATATAAATATATATGAGTGTGTGTGCATGTATATATTAACTTATTTTGTTATATATACAAAAACACACACACTCATATATACTTATCTCTATGTGTATTTGTGTTTGTGTGTATGACTAATATTATATATATATATATATATATATATATATATATATATATATGTGTGTGTGTGTGTGTGTGTGTGTGTGTGTGTGTGTGTGTGTGTGTGTGTGTGTGTGCGTGTCTCTGTGTGTGTGTGTGTGTGTGTGTGTGTGTATGATTGTGAGTATGTATACCCCTACCATATATATTTAGATAAACACACATACATAATATATATATATATGTGTGTGTGTGTGTGTATGTGTGTGTGTGTGTGTGTATGTGTGTGTGCATGTATGTATGTTTATATATAACACACACACACATAAGCATACTCACAACTATATATATACTTATCTCTATGTGTGTATAAATATGTGTGTGTGTGTGTGTGTTTATACAGTTGTGAGTATGTATACACACACATACACACACTTGTGTGTGTTGGGTATATAGCACACACACACACACTCACGTATACATACTCACAATCGTGTATATATATATATATATATACACACACACACACACTCATAAATACATACAGATATGATTATATATACCCAACACACACATTGTGTGTGTGTATGAGTACGTATACCCAATATATATATATAGATTAGTATATATGAGTGTGTATGTGTGTGTGTATATATTTGTGTGTTTGTGTGTGTGACATATACTTAGAGATAAGTATATATGAGTGTGTGTGTGTGTGTGTGTTAATAACATACACACACACTTAACACACTCACACACACACACACACACTCATATACATGCACTCGTATGTGTTATATACTTGTATATAAGTGTCTGTGAATATACATACTCACAACCGTATATAACTATGTAAACACACACCCTCATATATACACTTATCTCCATGTGTGCGTATACGTGTGTCTATATATATATATATATATATATATATATATTATTTATATATGATTGTGAGTACGTATACACACTCATATATACAAATCTCCATGTGTGTGTCACACATAGTTAGAGATTAGTATATATGAGTGTGTGTGTGTGTCTTTGTGCATGTATATATACAGTTGTGAGCACGTATATATGAGTGGCACACACACATAGAGATTAGTATATATGAGTAATGCATACACAGTCAGATATACTAGTCTCTATGTGTGTATGTTTGTGTATGTGTCTATATATGTTCGGTATGCATACACATTTATATATATGTGCATGCCTATATATATATATACATATATATATATATATATATATATATATATATATATATATATATGTATATATATATATTCATATATATATATATATTTATATATCTGTGTGTGTGTGCCCAGACACTCACATAAATAATACATATACACACAGTCATAAATACTAATCTTTATGTGTGTATATATATATATATATATTTTTTTTTTCTTTTTTCTTTTATTTATTTATTTATATAAACACACACATACATACATACACACATCGTATATAAATATATGCACATACACACATAAATACAAACACATAGAGATTAATATATATGAGTGTTGAGTGTATGTGTCTATGTGTGTGTGATAGATAAACATACTCACATCAAATATATAGATACACACACACACACACACGCAGTCACACTCACACACATGTATATATACCTATATATAACACACACAGATATTAGTATATATGAGTGTGTGTGTGTTTGTATATCTATATATTTGTTGTGAGCATGTATATCCAATGTAGACACACACACACACTCAACACTCATATATACTAAACACTATATGAGGGTTATATATATGTATATATATGTGTGTGAGTGTGTGTGAGTATGTGTGTGTGTGTGTCTATAGATTTGTTATGAGTATGTATACCCTATACACACACATACACACACACAATATACACTCATATATACTATTCTTTATGTGTGTGTGTTTATGTGTGTGTGTATATATTAATATACAGTTATGAGTATATACACCCACACAGACACACTATGTATACACATCCAGATATATATATATATATATATATATATATATACTAATCTTTATGTGTCTGTATTTGTGTGTGTGTGTGTCTATGTGTGTGTGTTAACACATACATGTGTGTGTTTATATATTTATATATGGTTATGAGTATGTACACCCAACCACACATAGAGATTAATATACAAAAATATAGATATAGACTCACACACACACACTCATATATATATATATATATATATATATATATATATATATATGTATATACATACAATTGTGAGTATGTATAGACACACACACACTCACACACACACACTTATACATAGAAATTCGTATATATGAGCATGTGCATGTCTGTGAGTATACACTCACACATAGAGTGTGTGTGTGTGTGAGTGTATGTTATATATTACTCTCTATATATGAGTGTGTGTGTGTGTGTGTTATGTGTGAGTAGGCTTACCCAACTCACATAGATACAAACAGTGTGTGTATGCTATATATGAGTATATGTGTGTGTTGGGTATACATACTCACACACAACACACATGCACACACATGCACACTCATATATATACACATACTCAACACACAGACACAAGCACACACACATAGAGATTATATATATATATATATGTGTGTGTGTGTGTGTGTGTGTATGTGTGTGTGTGTGTGTGATAACACATATGCATGTGTGTGCTGTGTGTTATATATATATATAAGCACACACATATGTACTTATCTCTATGTGTGTGTGTGTGTACCCAACACATACACATACACACACACACCAACACAAATACTTATCGCTATATGTGTGTGTGTGTTGGGAATACTTATACTTATATATATATATATATATATATATATATATATATATATATTTATA
>CM028674.1:43125368-43130368 GCA_016760335.1 Gastrodia elata | reverse complement strand
GTTATATACACAAAGACACTCATATATACTTATACACATGTATTTTTGTGTAAATATATAGAAACACACACATACGTACTTATATATATATATATATATATATATATATATATACACATATATACGTATATATATTTGGGTACATACGTGCGTGTGCCACTGTAGGTGTGAGTAAATATGAGTGTGTGTGTGTCTATATATATATATATATATGTGTGTGTGTGTGTGTGTGTGTGTGTGTGTGTGTGTGTGTGTGTGTTGGGTATACGAACACATATAGACACACACACACACATAAATATAAACACACGCACATATAGATTAGTGTATATATATATATATATATATATGGTGTGAGTGTGGCACACACATGGAGATAAGTATATATGTATGTATGAGTATGGAGATAAGTATATAAATACTCACAAATGTATATAAATATATAACACACACATAGAGATTAGTTTATGTATACAGACATAAACACGTAACGCACACTCATATATACTTATCTCTATGTGAGAAAATACACAAACATACGGACACACAAAAACACGCGCACGTGCGCGCACACACACACACACACACACGTAGAATGGCTGTATGTATGTATACCCAACACACACACACAAACACCTATTATGAGTATGTATACCCAACAAACACACACAAATAGAAAGAAGTATAAGTGTGTATGTCTATATTTGTGTTACACACACTTATATATATATAGGCACACACATATAGAGAT
Source organism: Gastrodia elata (assembly GCA_016760335.1). Taxonomy (NCBI): domain Eukaryota; kingdom Viridiplantae; phylum Streptophyta; class Magnoliopsida; order Asparagales; family Orchidaceae; genus Gastrodia; species Gastrodia elata. Next base: position 43,129,617 of record CM028674.1, on the reverse strand, counting down.
TAGTATATATATGTGTGTGTGTGTGTGTGTGTGTGTATGTATACCCAACACATAGTTATGAGTGTGTATTGTTGTGTAACACGTACATGTGTATACCCAACACGCACACACACACACAAATATACAAATTATACACACACTCACAACCGTACACACACAACCATATATATTTATAGACACACTCACACACATACATGTATACGAGCATGTGTGTGTGTGTATGAGTATATATACCCAACAACTGTTATTAATATAGGAATATCTATGTCTGTTATACATATATGAGTGTGTATATGTACAATTTTGAACACACACACGTGCAAGATACACAAACATGCGTGTGTTTATGTGAGTATGTGTCAAAACTGTAAATAACATAGACTCATATACTAATCTCTATGTGTATATGTGTATGTGTGTTTATGTGTACATGTGTGTGTGTCTATATATATCCAATACACACACACACACATATAAAGATTAGTATATATGAGTATGTGCTATATACGGTTGTGACACATAGAGACAAATATATATTAGTGTGTGTGTGTGTGTCTGTATGTATGTATTTATGTAGAGACACACACACTCATATATATTTATGCATGTGTGTGTGTGATAACACATATGTGGAGATAAGCATATATAAGTGTGCACATAGAGATTCATATATATGAGAGTGTCTATACTATATATAAGTATATGTGTGTCTGTGTGTAGTTGTCGGTATATATACTTATACTTATCTTAATGAGTGTGTGTGTTTGTGTGTGTATGTGTATCACACAATCATACACACACACTCACAACACATATATATTTATATATATATGGTTGTGAGTATATATACCAAACACACACACACATACACAAACATACACACACACTTATATATACTTATCTCCTTGGGAGTGTGTATACACACAGATATATATATATATATATATATATATGTATACAGCGTATACGTGTGTGTGACTATATGTGTGTGTGTGTGTGCGTGTGCATGTTTGTGTGTGTGTGTGTTGGGTATACATACTCACAACACACACACACACACATAGAGATAAATATATATGAGTGTGTGTGTGTGTGTATTATGAGTATGTATACCCAACACACATGGGTTGTGAGTATGTGTGTGTGTGTATGTGTGTGTTTATGAGTGTGTGTGTGTGCACACACACAAATAGGAATTAGTATATATGAGTGTGTGTGTGTGTGTGTGTGACACACACTCATATATACTTATCTCTATTTATGTGTGTGTGTGTGTTGGGTATGAGTATATATATGATTGTGTGTGTGTTGGATATGAGTATATATAAGATTGTGTGTGTCTGTGCATATATGTGTGTGTCTATATATTTATGTCCATATATTTATACGATTGTGAGTATGTATACTCAACACATATATACACTCATACTTATCTCTAAGTGTGTGTGTGTGTGTGTATTTGTTTGTGCCTATATAAATATATATATACTAATCTCTATGATTGTGTGTGTGTATTGTGAGTATGTATACCCAACACATACACACACACTCTTATATACTAATCCACATAGAGATTTGTATATAAATACATGGTTGTGTGTGTGTATTTATGTCTATATATTTATATATATGAGTGTGTGTGTGTGTGTTGGGTATACATGTGTATATAACAAGTGTGGGTGTCTATGTGAAACCCACACACATCTCCATGTACATAGACACACATTGTATATTATATAAAAGTGTATGTGTATGTGAGTATGTATACCATATATGTGATATGAGTATGTATACACACATATGTGACTATTATATATATATATATATATATATATATACATGTGTGTGTGTGTGTTGGGTATAAATACTCACAACTGTATATAAATATATAGACACATACAGTTGTGAGTATATATTTTTATATGGTTATGAGTATGTATACACAATACACACACACACACACATACACAAACAACACAAAGATTAGTATATATGAGTGTGTGCTCTATGTGTGTGTGTTTGTGTATGTGTGTAACACAACACACATATGTGTGTGTGTGTGTGTGCACTCATATATACTTATCTCTATATGTGTGTGTCATGTATGTGTTATCGCACCCCCCCACACAAACTTATATACTTGTCTTCATGTGTGTGTGTGTGTGTGATCTCACATATACCAAACACACACTCATATATATGTACACATAGAGATTAGTATATATGAGTGTGTGTGTGTGTGTGTTCTCTATGTGGGTACTCAACACACATACACACACACACACACACACACTCATATATACTAATCTTCATGTGTGTTTGTGTATGTGTGTTGGGTATACATACTCACATATGTGTAACGTGTGTGTGTATATATACTAATCTCCATATATGTGTGGGTATATATATATAAGTAACGTATATGTTATATACTAATCTCTATGTGTGTGTGTGTGTGTTTGGTATACCGCACACACACATACATATAACACATATATACACATGTATGTATATATGTATTTGGTTGTGAGTATGTATACCCAACCCAATACAATATATATACCCAATACGCACACACACACACACGTCTATATATATATATATATATATATATATATATATATGAGTGTGCATGTATGTGTGTGTGCGTGTGTCTAAAAATATATACACACAATATGTGTTATATACAGAGAGTGTTGGGTATATATACTCACACACACACACACACACACACACACACACACACACACTCATATATATATATATATATATATATATATATATATATATATGTGTGTGTGTGTGTGTGTGTGTGTGTGTGTGTGTGTGTGTGTGTGTATATATATATAATATTCATATATATACGTGTTATGAGTATGTATACAGATCCATATCTCCATGTGAGTGTGAGATTAGTATATATATATATATTTGTGTCTGTGTGTGTGTCCGTGTGTGTGAGTGTGTTTGTGTTTGTGTGTGTATGTGTATATAGTGTGTGATCAAATAAATATATATACACACACATAGAGATCAGTGTATATGAGTGTGTGTGTGTATGTGTGTGTTGGGTATACCCACACACACACCGTATACCCAACACACGCCCATACACACACCACACACATACATATATACTAATCTCTATGTGTGTGTGTTATGATATATACTTATCTTTATGTGTGTATATTTGTACACACACACACACCCACTCATATATACTAATCTCTTTATGTGTGTGTGTGCACACTCACACACACACATACATACATAGAGATTAGTATATATGAATGCGTATGTGTGTGTGTTTATGTATGTATATGGTTATGAGTATGCATATCCAATACACGTACACACACTCATACATACTTATCTCTATGTGATTGTATGAGTGTGTGTATGTGTGGTGTGTGAATGTATGTATGTATGCCAATGTCTATATATTGACGCATAGACATGTTATATACATGTATACACACGTGTGTGTGTTTGTGTGTGTATGTATGTTGGGTATACATAGTCACACTCATGTATGTGTTATCACACACTCATAGATAAATAACTAAGTATATATATATATATATATATATATATATATATATATATATATATATATATACATGTAATACACACATGCATGTGTATGTGTTGGGTATGCATACTCAAACAAATATATAGCCACCATACATAGAGACAACCTTATACACACACACACATATAGAGATTAATACATATAAGTGTATGTGCATGTGTGTGATAAGGATAAACATACTCACAAATATTAGTGTGTATATTTGTGCATGTGGTGTGTTTATATATTTATATACAGTGTGTGTACACACACCTGCACACAGAAATAGACACACACGCATATATAAATTAGTATATATGAGTGGTGTGTGTGTGTATATATGTGTGTGATATGGGTATACTAATCACAAATATTGGTGTGTGTGTTTATATATTTATATACGGTATGTGAGTGCACATACACACACATAGACAAACACACACACAAACACACACACATATGTTGGGTATGTGTACTCTCTATACATAACAATATATGTGATATGAGTTTGTGTTATGGGTAGTATATATAGACGTACACACACATGAGTGTGTGTGTGTGTGTGTGTATGTGTGTGTATACCCAACATAGGATTGTGAGTATACAAACTAATATATATATATATACATATATGCATGTATGTGTATTTGTGTGTTATGTGTGAATATATATATATAT
>CM028674.1:43107868-43110368 GCA_016760335.1 Gastrodia elata | reverse complement strand
CCTATATACACTAGATAAGTACACTAATCACACACACACACGCATGGAGATGTGTGTGTCTATATTTGTATATAATGGTTGTGATAAACATATGTGCGTGTTATATATATATATATATATATATATATATATATATATATATACGGTTGTGATACACACAAACACACATAAACTTACACACATGCACATAAATAGAGATAACACATACACACACATAAAAATGTGCTGGGTAGATATACTCGCATACTCAGATACTAATCTCTATGGTGTGTGTGTGTGTTTGTGTTGGGTAGTTTGTGTGTGTGTGTATATACCCAATACACAATACATATACCACACACACTCACTTATATATAATAATCTTTGTGTACCCAACACACAGATATATAAGTATATATGAGTGTGTATGTGTGGGTACATACACACACACAAACTACCTAACACAGACATACACACACACACAATATAGAGATTAGTATATATGAGTGTGAGTGTGCATGAGTGTGTGTGTGTATGTTTGTATATTGGTTATACACATAGAGATTAGTATATACACACACACTCATAGCATAAGTTGGGTATACTCACAATACACACACGCATACATATACACACACATATATGAGTGTGTGTGTTTGTGTGATACTCACAACTATGTGTGTATGTGTGTGTTTGTATATTATATGAGTGTGTGTGTGAGTCTGTGGTATGTGTGTGTGCGGCTTTGTGGGTATATAATGGTGGTCACACACACAAACACACACATATAAAGATACACACACACGTGTGTGTGTATACTATCTCTCTATATTTATATACCATCACACACACACACATATGTGTTTCTGTGTGTGTGTGTGTCTATATATACAGATATGTACGAATCTTTAGTGCGCGCACACACACACATACAAACACAAATACACACACACTCACACTCATAATACTTGTCTCCATGTGTGTGTGAGACACACACACCGTATATCTATATATAGATACACACACACACCACACTTATAGTAATCTCAATGTGTGTGTGTTTGTGTGTGTATGTGTGTATATACCCACACATACAAATTAACTCCACACGTTATATGAGTGTGAGTATATAAACCTAACATAGATATATATAATCTTTATGTGTGTGTGTGTATGTGTGAGTGTGGTGGTGTTTACAATGTATGTGCTATATAGACACACACACTATGTGCATCTATATAACACATATGTTGTGAGTATGTAAACACATTCATGTGTGTGGTGTGTGTTATGGTGTGTATACCTAACACAGACATACGCACACATAGAGATTAGTTATATACTTGGATATACTACTATAACCGTGTATATATATATATATACACAAACACACTCATATATTTGAAGTTATATATCTGTGTGTGTGGTGTGTGTGGTGTGTGTGTGAGTATGAACACACAAACACATATGTGTGTTGAGTATACATACTAATCTCTATGTGCATGTGTGTTGTGAGAATTTATACCCAATACACACACACATAGCATCTATGTGTGCCCATTATATGTATGTGTGTATGTTTATAATATATATATATATATATATATATGGATATATATATTTATATATGTATGCGTACCCAAAACACACATGCACCACTATATACTAATCTCTATATGTGTGTTTATACTTGCTTGTGTGTGTATCTGTGTGTCTATATATTTATATTGGTTGTGAGTATGTATACCCAACACATGTATGTGTATATGTTGTGTGAGTAGAGACACTCACACAAACACACATACACATATATACTAATCTCTATATATGTGTATTTGTATGTGTGTGAGTGGTTGTTTATATATACACATGCACACACACACTCATATATACATACTAATATATAATCTTTATGTATGTGTATATATGTGTGTGTGCTTGAGTGTGCATGTCAATACACACACATAGAGACTATTTATAAGAGTGTGTATATGAGTGTGTGTGTGTATATGTTGTGTATGTTGTGTATGTGTGATTATGTGTGTTAGTATGGTATATATACTAATACTATGTGTTTGTGTGTGTGTGTGTGTTCGGGTGCCTCTATATATATTGTATCTCTGTCGTGTGTGTGTGTGTGTTTGTGTCTATGTGTGTGTATTGGGTACATATACCATACACATGTTGGGTATACATACTCAACACACACATGAAGACATATATGTATGTATTATATATATATACATACATATATATATATATACATATGTGTGTGTTGTGTGTGTGTGTGTGTATATGTGTGTGTATATGTGTGTGTGTGTGTGACACATAGAGATTCGTATAAATGAGTGTGTGTGTGTGTGTGTGGTGTATGTTTGTATATAATATGTGTGTTGGGTATACATACTCACACACACATAGATTACAACTGTAATCACACACACATACACACTCATATCACACACAGGTATATATATATAAATATGTGTGGGTGTGTGGTGTATGAGTGTGTATATATTAT